>PVJL010000222.1:19427-38272 GCA_004026885.1 Lyroderma lyra | reverse complement strand
GGGATCTACCCAAAAAACCTGAGAACCTTTGTCCGCAAAGACTTATGTACCCCAATGTTCATTGCAGCACTGTTCACAGTGGCCAAGACATGGAAACAACCAAAGTGCCCTGTGACAGATGCCTGGATAAAGAGGCTGTGGTACATATACACAATGGAATATTACTCAGCTGTAAGAAAAGATGAAATATTGCCATTTGCAACAAAATGGATGGACCTGGAGATCATCATGCTAAGTGAAATAAGCCAGACAGAAAAAACCAAAAACTGTATGACTTCACTCATATGCGGAATATAAAACTGAAAGTAACAAAGGAAAAAGAAATGAACAAACAAACAAATAACCCATGGGCACAACCAATAATTTAATGTTTATTTGGGGACGAGTGAGTCAGGGAGGGGAGAAAGGGGAGGGGGTGGGAGAGGAGTGGGGGAAGCTAGATATAAGGTGATGGAAAGAGAACTCACACTGGGTGGTGAACTTATTATACAAGATGACAATGCACTGTAGAATTGTATACCTGAAACCTATGTAATCCTTGCTAACAGATGTCACCCCAATAAGTCTAACAATAAAAATAAATTTTAAAAAAAATTAGCCATAGGTACCTATAAAACAAAGCAAATGAGGGAAAATGCAATTACTCCATTAACGAGGGGGTGGGGTGGGGGGATGGTGTAATGTATTAAAGCAATCAATGCAATCCAAGTATACTATTTGACCCTATAGTATACAGCATTTAATATTCCCAGTAATGTTAGCACTAGCTATTGATTTAAGCAAAAATTGTATTAGGAAAGTTAGGAGGAGAAGTAAAAGTGGTGGAGTAAGAGAAATAAATTATCAACTACCATAATAGAAAAGAATAAACAGGGGAGTTCCCTGGTGGTATAGTGGCTAGGCTTCAGCACTCTCAGTGCTGTGGCCTGGGTTTGATTCCCAGCCAGGGAGCTACTCTAAAAAAAAAAAGAAAAGAAAAGAATAAACATATACTACCTGAAGTTCTAAACTGATGAATTAATAAGAAACAGACTAAGCATATTAGTTTGAGTACAGTAAGTCCTCACTTAATGTTGTCAATAGGTTCTGTGACTAAGTGAAATGATGTAAAACCAATTTGTACCATAGGATAATTGATATGAACAAGAGTTAGTTTCTTATGGCATCTCATCAACATTATCATAAACAATGTTGAACAAAACTATGTTGCTCACAAAACTAATATTTTTTACTGTATAGCACCAAAAGAGTTCAATGCAGCTTCCTTTGTGAAGTGGGAATGGAGAAGGCTGGGCAGGGACTGCTGTTTTCTACTAAAACACTTTAATATTGAGGGGTTTCTTTTCAGCTTTATTCAGGTATAAATGACATACAATAAACCATGTATAAGTGTACAATTTGATGTGTTTTGAAAGTATTACCACAACCAAGGTAAAAAATATATCTGACATCACCAAAGTTTTTCCTTTCCCCTTCATATTCCCTCCCTCCTACCTTTCCTCCCACACCCCACCCCCAGTAAACTCTCACCCCTGGCAACCATTGACTTTTCTGAAACTACAGAGTGGTATTTTCTAGAATTTTACATAAATAAAAATCATATAGCATGTACACTTCTTTCACTCAGCATCATTTTGAGATTCATCCACGCTGTTCTATGTATCAATAGTTCATTCTTTTGAGTTGCTGAGCTGTATTCCATTGTATGGTTATGGTTATAATTTGTTTATCCATTCACCTACTGATGGAGAATTTGAAGTGCCCATGGGACATCTGAGCATGAGTGTTTACTAGAAGGCAGTTAAATAAAGGTATACAAGTCAAAGACTGTAGGTTAAAAATACAGATTAGGAAGTCATCATTATAAAAATGGTAAATGAAATAACTGAATTAAATTATCTAAACAGAACATGTAGAGTAAGAGAGGATAAAAATTCTGATTCAAGGAGAAATGACTTGAACTTATGTATTAATATCTCCTTCCTTTCTAAGTGCCATTGAAACAGGAGAAAAAGTTTCAAGATAAAAATAAAATCCATAGCTATACCAAAGCAGGGACAGGTCTCATCAGTGAACTATAAACTTTTGAGAAAATTCTGAAAGATTAAAAGAAGGAATCAGGACTGCTGCTTTTAGCAGTATGACCAACTAAATACCTCCTGCCATAAAAAATTTCAGACTCTGAATAAACTGCAACAAATGTACTTTAAAATGCATTTCTGAGCACTGTACATACCTAACAAAATGGCATAAAATATATAAAGTAAAAAGCAACAAAACTATAAGGAGAAACGGACAATTCCATGATCATGAGAAATTTCCATGCATACTCATTATTTCTTAATAAATGTAAGGTTAAGTAGACAAACGAAATATGAAATGTGATTACACTAAAATAAACAAGTCTGATTTAAAGGACACATACACACAGAACCCACACCCAACAACAAGAGGACAACAGCTTTAGAGGACAGCAGACCACTGGAGAATTGACCCTGTCCTGAAGGGGTAAGGTGACCGAGCAAAGACAGGACTACCGCAGTTGGTATACTATATCTCCTTTATGTGAATGATGCAGAGAACAGGAGCTTGATGGAGAGGAAACAGCAGAGTACTGTCTCAATTCTCTCTATCCCGAGGAGGAGAAGGTCCAGACTGTGTGAGCACCCTCCTCTGGAACTGAGGAGGAACAAGGGGAGATGGGCAACTGGTAGCATTTACTTCTTTGTTTACTATTCCAAATGAGGCTAGTTCCTAAAACCTTTGAGTGTGTAGTAATTAGATCCTATGGTAGAAAGAATTAAAACACACTGTGTTTAATGTTCTTCTAACTCAGAAGCCAGTTTGCAATTGCTATAATAAGCTGATGTTTGAGCACTTGAGAACTATTATTGTCCAGTTAAAGGATGGGGAAAATAAAAATAACATATATAGTTTTGCTGTATTAAAATAATTTCCTTAATTCAACAATGTTGATATTCATGCAATATGCAGAGGATAAATCAGATGTTGAAAATTCAAATACCTTCAGAGGCTGAGCAAATAAATTCAAGATAACTACTTAGAAAATAACTGCTACCCAACTCCATAAGATGTTATGTGGGAATATGGTCCCAGAACTGTCAGATATATCAATTTTCATAAGAAAACAAAATCTGGATTTTTATGTTAAATCTCTATAAACTTTAGTCACTTTATTTTTTTTTCCAATCCTAACATCTTTATTTTATTTCACCATTCATTTTTGTTTTCACCAAAACATCTATTTTTTTTCACCAATAAAAGCAACTGCAAGTTTTTTTAAAAGACAAGGGATGATACAGGAAGCTCACAAGACATGTTATCGAACAGAAATTTTGTCACTTTAATATAAATATTTAAAATGCTTGCAGGACAACAAAACATGTCTTTAGGTCAGATTCAGTGTAGGCTACTAACTTTCAAATTCTGTTGCAAACTAATACATGTAAAGAATTTTAGACTTAGAAGGGACCTGAAAGGACTTTTAAGCCTATTATTTTCAAAAAGTGTGTGTGTGTGGGGGGGGGGGGGGGCAAGGAACACTTTCTTTAAATAAGAGGTTACAACAAAGCCTGGTATATTAAATAAATACAAGCATAGCTGCTCTGGCTGAAAAGGAAGCCCTCCCTCTGAGATACCTCTCCCTGCTTCCCTTTCCCACCAGTGACCTCAAAGCACCTCCAGAGATCACAGTTTGAAACCACCGACATAATCCAAACCCTCAATTACAAATGAGAAAAGTCCATCCAATTTCTTACTGAAATTGTTATTGAAATCCCAAAAGGTAGTCTGAATTAGAATTTAAGTGGTCTTATTCCTGATATAATGCTACTTTTACCAATACTATATAGCTACTAATAAATTAGAGCTTTGATTTATTTAGCCCTTATCATAAGCTGAACACTGTGCTTTTTCATATGCCAATTCTTTTTACAGCAATCCTGTGAGATATAGGTGTTCTTTTCTCCACCTTGCAGATGAAGAAACTGAGACTCTAGGAGTTGAAGCAACTTTTATAAAGTCACATGGATAGTAAGCAGAAAATCAGGATATGAACCAGGGTCCATATGACTTCAGACTATGTCTTCTTTCACCCTGACACTATGCCGCCACCCAATTCTCCCTGAAATTACCCACCCCCAAAGCACAAGACAGGCACAAATGCCAACAAGGATGAAGGGGGAAAAAACCTGTACTCAGAAAATTTTAAGACACTAAAGAAAGAAACTGAAGAAGATACAAATAAATGGAAGCATATACCATGCTCATGGAGGAACAATGAGCATTGTTAAAATGTCCATACTACCCAAAGCAATCTATAGATTTAATGAAATCTGTATAAAAATACCAATGGCATTTTTCACAGAATTAGAACACATACTTTAGATTTGTGCTAAAATTTATTTGGAACCATAATAGATCCCAAATAGCCACAGCAATCTTGAGAAAGAAGAACAAAATTAGAGGTATCATGCTACTCCAATGTCAAACTATACTACAAGACTAAGGTAGTCAAAACAGCATGGTACTGGCATAAAAACAGACACATAGATTAATGGAATGGAATAGAGAACCCAGAAATAAACCCATGCCAATACAGTCAAATAATCTATGACAAAGGAGGCAAGAATATACAGTGGAATAAAGACAGTCTATTCAATAAATGATGTTAAGAAAACTGGACAAATACATGCAAAAAAAGAACTAAACTGAGCCACCTTCTTATACCATATACAACTAGAAATGGACTAAAGACTTAAATGTAAAACCCCAAACCATAAAACTCTTAAAAGAAAACAATTTCTGACATTGCTCTTAGTAATATTTTTTCTGATATACTCATATCTCCTTGGGCAAGGAAAGCAAATAAACCAAAAAAATTAGACTACATCGAACTAAAATTTTTTTGCATAGCAAAAGAAACCACCAACAAAATGAAAAGTCAATCTACTGAATGAGAGAAAATATTCACCAATGATATATCAGATAAGGAGTTAATATCCAAAATTTATAAAAACTCATACAACATAACACCAAAAAAAACCCCCAAAACAAACAATCCAATTAAAAATGGGCAGAAAATCTGAATAGACATTTTTTCAGAGGACATACACATGGTCAACAGACATATGAAAAGGTGATCAACATCACTAATCATCAAAGAAATACAAATTAAAACTACAATTAGATTATCACCTCACACCTATCAGAATGACCATCATTAATAAATCAACGAACAACAAATACTGGCAAAGTTGTGGAGAAAAGGGAACTCTTGTGCACTCTTGGTGGGAGTGGAAATTGGTGCAGCCACTATGAGGAAGAGAATGGAAGTACCTCATAAATTTAAAAATAAAGCTGCCTTATGAGGCAGTAAATGCACTTCTGGGCATCTATCTGAAGAAATCCAAAACATTAATTTGAAAAAATATATGCACCCCTAGGTTCATTTCAGCATTATTTAAGATAGCCAAGATATGGAAGCAACCTAAGTGCCCATCAATAAATGACTGAATAAAGAAAAAGTGGTACAGATATACAATGGAAGATTACTAGGCCATAAAAACGAATGAAATCTTACCATTTGTGACAACATGGATAGACTTAGGGGTATTATGCTAAGTGAAATAAGTCAGACAGAGAAAGACAAACACTATGTGATTTCACTTATATGTGGAATCTAAAGGACAGAATAAACAAACAAAACAGAAACAAACTCATAGATACAGAGAACAAACTGATGATTGACAGATGGGAACGGTTTTTGGCAGGGCTGGGTACAAAAGGGGAAGGGATTAAGAAGTACAAATTGATAGTTATAAAATAGTCACAGGGACATAAAGTACACCATAGAAAATATTGTCAATAATATGGTAATAACTATGTATAGTACCAGGTGGGTATGAGACCTATTAGAGGGATCACTTCATAAATTATATAAATATCTAACCACTATGCCATATACCTGAAACTAAAAAAATAATATTGAATGTCAACTGGAATTGAAAAAAAAATGTTAATTGAAAACAGCATTTAAAAAGATACAAGAGACTTAGAAATCTTCTACATAAAACAAAACTCTACTGTTTGAAAAAAACAAATGTTCATAATAGGACATATAATCAAATACTATAAAACCTCAATTATATGTTTATCACATTCCAGGTGATGTATGTACCTCCTGAAGCAGGTAATTTTCAAACAAATAGCATGTTAAATAATAGGTAGTCGGCTTATTATTGAACTCATCCCAATTGGTTAAAAACATAAACCAAATGAGCATATTTCCAAAATCTTTTGAAGTATAAAAATCTTAATAGGAATCCTTTTGACTTTGTCAGTATTTAGAAATGGACATCTGGCAGCCCATGGTATGTACAGAAAAAATGCTAACTGCATTATCCTTGTAATCATTTAGATTCCCAGAATGTCTTAGAATGCTGTGCCCAGTAAAGGCAAAGCTGAGTGGCTGCTGCCAGAGAAGAAGAAAATAGTAGTACAAAGACCATGGGCTGAGGTGAATGCTTCTGGTGGCACTGTTTGGCTTAGGAAGAGAGTGATAAACTGGCATTCCAGAAATCTTGTCTTGAGGTGTGGAGTGAAACACAAGGATTAAAATGACTTAATGCTTTAAGAAGTTGAAAACCGACTGCTCAGTTTGATCCTGCAGATTGCCAAATTATAACAGTTAAATTTGTTTCCCTTTTATAAAAGAGATCTAGCAATACCGTGATCAAGTAAGCAGTGGGCTCCAAGACATGAAGTGTGTATGCTACAAGGTTCAGAGCACTCATACTCATATAGTCCTCTGAATTCAAAGCCCTCAAAGCAGACCCTTATCCTTTGTCTGTTGAGGCAGACACTCCTGAAAGATTTACTTGGTAAGAAAATAAATAGCCTTATACCCCAACCCCACCACTCTTCAATGTCTCAACCTGCAAGTACAATTCTAATTCTACCCCACCATGCCCTGGGAGAGTAAAGTAAAAATCGAATCTGGAAAAAAATTATACATTACTTGTAAGACACTGTCCATTTATGTTGTCTTTGAGGGTGCTGGATTACAGAAGAAAGAATACAATTTTAGATACCGCTAAGTTACACTGGTATGGGTATATTAATTCTAGATCCAATGTGCTAACTTCAGAAACTGGACTTTTAGAGGTCAGTTGATAAATGGACTTTTGATAGGGGCTTGGTGGGGCCTCAAAACCAACCCACTGCAATTTCCCAAGTCCATGAATGCATGAGGGCTGTCCAGGAAGTATCCGGCCATGTGATATGAAAAATAGAAGCATTTATACCTGGATTTTTTCTGGACAGCCCTTGTATACTTGAAATACCTATGTTTAGCAATAGGACAATCACTACACTGACATTCTGGATAAACATTATTATGGTAGAAGGGTCCAAGCAAAAACCATTAGAAGTCTCCTTTTATCATGACAGAAAATCAAAAGTAATACTGCAGACCAGGGACTTTCAGAGACTAATGACAAGATCCAAAACATATTGAGGGGTAGTAATTCTTAGCACCTGCTCATTTTAATTCTCTAGTACAACTGGATATGCTATTAACAGATTGTCTTAAGCAACCTTCATCAAATGGCTAAGGTACTTTTCAGATGTGGCCTCATTACTATAGTTAATCGGTACAGTGCTCATATGCAGCTCTAATCTGAACAATGCTTTTTTCTCCAAAAGCAATTTACTTTCAGCTAGCATGGACAGCAGCACATCTTACCAAGTTGCCTTAGAGCAGAGACTCTCAAAAGCGTGAATCAACAGCAGCATCCCCTGGGAACTTGTTAGAAATGCAAACTCTCCATCCACCCCAGAGTCAGAAATCCCAGGGGTGGAGTCAGTGATCTGTGTTTTAACAAGTCCTTCAGATGATTCTCTATGCACACCAAAGTCTGAGAGGCACTGCCTTAGAAGAGCATCAGCTCTTCAGCTCTGTGCCTCAATTTCATTGTCAAACACTCTAACCATACCACGGTTGGACAGGGTATTATACTGGCCCATCACATTTAGGATATAAAGCTGAGGCGGCCATACAAATGTGCTAATGACAAGATTAACCCTACATACATAAAAGGGACTTTCCATCTTGGTTTTGTTCATACTTCCTAGTACAGACTGGACACAACTATGGGGCATCTAGAGTAATCGGCATAAGCTACCGCTCGTGAACAGGGTGTTACCTAACTCACCTACTCCTGACATCAGATGCACTCAAATAGCATTCTATCTTCAAGTGGCTTGAGCAGAATTAAAGACATGGGAAAGCAGCGTGAGCATATTACTCACACTCTCAGAATGCCAACTTCTGCCACACACCACCTTTTGCTTAAAACACACCAGTGAACTCTCCCATGGTATGACGACACGATAACAAAAGGAAACAAAATATGGGCCTGGGATTGGTGACACTGTAAGCGCCTGAAAAGAAAGTCTGGGTTAGAATTCTAATAGAGTGATCAAAAGACAAAGAAAGATAGTTTGATGTTTTAAAAATATATAAAGCTAAGCTTAGGTGGAATGGTCCTGCAGCAGCATCCTGGCTGTGCTTTGCCTCCTTCAAGCACACAGACACAAGTTAATGAACATTTGTCACTTTTCTCTAGCATGAATCAGAATCCCACTGCTACATGGAAGCAAGCCACTTTACCAGTGAACAAGGCCAAGTGACTGCAAAGCATCCCATTCTCACCTCAGGATTTGTGCTTTCTACTCATGGTGACACTTAATAACTCTCAAGAAGTAATAAAAGCTTTATTTCTTACTTTATAATGGCACCAAAAAGAAAGTCAACTTCTAATGATGGTAATGAAAATATAGAGAAAATGAAAAAAGTGATGGGCCTTAGCTAGACAACAGACTCATTAAAGACCAAAAGGGCCCTTAAATGTTTACACTTCACAAAACAAATACTATCAACTGGTTACAAGGGTCTTGAGTAAATTCTGTGAGAATACAAATTCTGTGAGAATACAAACTATGTGACTTATTTTCACGAATGTGACCAAGCTAAGGCAAGTCAGCTTCTTTTAAAAATGCAAAGCACAGCCCAGGATACAAGAGAACAAAAATCAAAACTGTGTGTTATTTCCACAATAGAAAATTTACCATATTTTTAATATTTCCTAGTAGAGAGCATTACAAATTTTAAATTATTTCTCCAAAAGAGCTTTCCTTTGGAAATTAGACCAACATACACAGTAACTGGCTGGCACTACAGAATTTAAAAATCTGCCCAGTGATGTGTCAATTAATTTTTAAATTTAAAACCTGTATCTTGAAAACTGTAATTCTGGTACACATTCAATAACATCAATGAATGAATACATGGCAAATATACAAACTAGAATAATAAGCTTCATTACCTACATGCCACATTCTCAAGAAAGGAAATAATCACAACACACAGTCCCCCCCATGGTCTGAAAGAACCATGTCCCTTTGTGGGCAGGCTCTCCTGAGAGCAGAACTAGTAATAGCCTAGACTGTGAAATGCAGGCAATGGCTCTGTGGGAACCTTGGGCCTATCAGCAGAACTTCCCAGAAGAAATACTGTCCTCTGCTTACCCTGATTCTGTAGGCTCAGAAGCAGTCCAGTTATTTTCCCTTCTATCACGACACAACTTCCATCACCAAGGAAAGTAAACTTGTAGTTTCTATATTTTAGACAAAATAGTAGCCACTATACACACAATTGACATGGAACACTTTTCAGTGTCTACTTCATTTTAAATGACTCAATAGCTTACTTTCAGGATAATTACAGCAATTTTCAGAAAGCCTTCCCTGAAAAATAAAGAGGTTAGTCATGCTAAAACATTTTCTTGCCTGTGTATGGGGGCTTATAAGAAAGAGCAGAGAACAAGGAGGAAAGGAACGGGTCCACCAGACTCTTTTAAAAGCAGAAAAATGAAAATGTTTAAAAATCATTGCCCAATACACATAGATTTTTTTTCTTAAAAGTTTGTTTATAGAGATTTCTCCATCTCTTTAATTGAATAGAGACTTTCATTAACAGGTAGAAAGGAAAGGGTTTGGGGGTTTTTTGTTGTTCTTTTGTTTTTGGCTCACTTCCCTTTAGACTGTTCAAAAGTGGATCGACCACATGCTGTTCCAAACACAATACATGATTTTGCTTTTGCTTAGACCTCAATGAAGGCAATTCAAAAACAAAAATAAATATTCCTGTTTCCATTTTTCTCTAGGTAAGTCTCAGCTCTTTCTGGATGAAATCAGTCTCTCAAGGGACATCAGCCTCACAATTTGTAAAACAATGCTCTAGATATGAAACACAAAGGAGCACAATGGAAAACCAGCAGCCCTTTGTTTTTCCATTTGGGAGAAGTAGACTGTACAACATCCTCTTCATTATGAAGCCAAGTTGCTACTCAGAAACGTACATTAACCCTTTGTAATACAAATGACTTCAGCTTCAGATAATAAAACAAGGAAAAAACTGAAGTTCCTGATTTCAAACAATCTGAAACAAAACTAAAGAACCAGATTCTTTTGGTTTGTGATAAATTTGACTTAAAAAATTTTATGTGTAAAGTAGCACATAACTCAGGCAACATATTAATAAGAATGCACAAGACTGCTTATTTATACATGCTATACATGTATAATCCTTAATAACACTTTTTAAGTACTTTAAACCAGGGTTCAGCAAACTACAGCCTGTGGGCCAAAAAACGGCCCACTGCCTGTTTTTGTAAATAAAGTTTTAGTTCAACACATGTACAATCATTTGTTTACATATTATCTGGCTGATTTTTGCTGCAACTGCAGAGTTAAATAGCTGTGACAGAGACTTACATGGTTTGCAAAGCCAAAATATTTATTATTTGGCCCTTAACAGAAAAAGTTCGAATTCTCCACTCTAAACCAGTGTGTCTCAAACTTCAACAGCCTAAGAGACACCTGGACACACCTGTTAAACTACAGTTTCTTGGGCTCTATCTTCACAGAGCATGATTCAGTAGGTTGGGATGGGGGTCCATGAACATGCATTTCTAATAAGCTCACAAGCTGCTGGTCTATTAACTAAACTTTGAAAACCACTGCTCTAAACCATCTCCTGTAATCACAGATCAGCAATACCACAAATGTTATGAAATGTATAAAACAGGGTAGCCATCATACAAAATGAAAACAAAGGCATACAAGAGGAGTGAGACAGATCTCTTGACTTATATGGAATGTGTGGTAGCTAAGAAAGCACAACTGGTTGCCATAATCATCAGATAATTCTTCAGCCCCTCAGCCTACCATTAATTCACAGTGAACATTGAAAATTCAACAGAGACCAGCAGGAACCAAAGGCACTTGGGTTGTAGGTATACAGCCCAATCTGTTCTTCAGAGAAGCTATAAAACACTTTAACTTTTTCACTGCATTAATTGACTTCAAGTTTTTTTTCCAAAATGTATCAAAAGCCACAAAAAATAAAAAGTTGATATTCTGACTATTTTATGCATTTAATAATAACATTTTGAACTGTTATGTATACAAATGACATTATTTTAAATTTTTGTTATATGGTAATAAACTTACCATTATATTGAATTTTAGCAAAAAATACTCAAAACATACTAAGTGGCATCAATTAAAGTATAGATAAATTAGAATCTAATGGCATTGATGACATAAAAAATTTATTATGAAGTGTTATACAATATGGCATACAAAACACCTTTGTTGTTGATAGTGCAAGCCACAGGAAAACATATTTAAAAATCTTGTAAATGCAGAGAAGTCCTTGAAACAGTTTCACACAGAATAACAATTATACAATAATTACAGTATTTATATTTTTAAGTAAATATAGTTAAGGTGGCACACTTTATTAAAATAAATTATTAAAGTATAAAGATGTCCCATTGTTATTTATTCTTGAAAAACATAAAAATATAGAAAAATGTACAGCTGCTTTCCTAAACTTTCTTTCTGCAATACTGACAGGATTTTTTATATTCTACTTTTGACTGATAACTCTACCAGGAAAAGCACACATTGCTGGATTTCCAGGACACACAGCACAATATGTGGATTGTTTTTGTTTGCAAACACCTTTCCCTTAAAAACAAGTTTTTTGAGCTTGTGGGGTAAACTCGAACGCCACAATCAGTGGATGGAAATATTCATTTGGATATATCCGAACATCGCAGCAAAAGGGTTAAAAAAGTAAAAGCCAAGGTACGTGAAGTTAATAATTCAATACTTGACTAGACTATAAACCTATATACTAAAGTACAATGTTTGAAAAACTCTAACATATATAGTTTATAATAAATACAATGGTAAATTTAAAGATGATTTCTTTACTCCGTATAAATAAATACAAATGGTGAAATACAAAATTCTTTAAAGAAATTCTAACAAACATGTGTCAAGCTAATATGGGAAAGAATACAGAGGGTGTCAATCAACGTATTTTATTAGAACTAGGCTCTGGTAGAAAAACGTAGATACTATGTAAACCACCTAAAAATATTAGAATGTCTTTTACTTGAACACTGCAGAACATAGACACGGAACGTAAAGATATGGGGGGAAATTCTCTGCTGATTTATAGAACAGGAAACTCCACCTTCTTCTTTATTCAGCCTTTACTGAGCATCAGAGGCACTATTCTGAGCATTAGGGATAGAAATAATGACCATCCCTACGCTCGACAAATCTGTAATCTAGTGAGAGACATGTAAATCATTGCAGTACAGTATAATAAACACAAGAACAGTCATACATTAATAGTGTATTAAGTACTACTACAGTGTAAAGAGTAACAAAGCTGAAAGAAAGCGTCACGAAGCACAGAATTACTACTTTAGTTGAGACTGGAAGAAACTAAGCCAGTGAGGAAGGGCAGGTAAAGAGCCCAGGAGAGAGTGGATACAATACTATGTGCAAAGGTATGGCAGTGGGAGAGTAATGTGGATTTGAGTTCTACAAATGGGTTGGATTGGATGAAGCAGTGTTTGGAAGGGACAAGGTGGGAAGCTGAACAGGAAGGCAGGGTTCATGAAGAGCCTTGGGTGCTACACACTAGAGACATGTCTTTATTTTTCCAGCTTTAGGGAAAAAGTAAAGAATTTAACACCAAAGCGACCGTGTGGATTTGCATTTTAACAAAATCCCTTTGGTACCACAGAGAGGAGCTAAGGATTTAATTTTTTACTTAAATATTCTGAGGAGACTTTGTATTCAAGGTACAGATGAGAGAGGAAAAGGGGTAGAGATAAATGAAGGTAAAAAAAATCTTCCAGTTTAATTTTTATCTAAATGAAGTTTACAAAGAAGCAGCCAAGACTAAATTAACACATTACATTCTGAATCTTTTCTTTTTATCCAATAAGGTCTAAGGTAAAAAATAAAAATAAAAAATAAAGACGACACAGTATGGTCCAGTGGACAGTGAACAGTGCTCAGACCTTGAACAAATAGTAACTTCCTTGAGCTTCAGTTTCTTCACCTATATAATGAAAGATTTAAGCACTCTTACTTAACCTGGGCTACAAATAGAAGTATTTCAATATCACTGGTTTCCTTTCCAATTCCTACTCATTTTATTTACATTTTAAAACATTCTCTCATTCTGAGAAGGGTTCAATGGCATAAAAGAAGTTAAGAAGCTCTGCACAATATTCAAGGTCACTTATAACTCTAAAATAATAGGATTTGGAGAGTCAGTACAGGAACTAAAAGAGAATGTCATTGGCTAAAGACAAGTAAGGATGGGACAATAGGAAAAAATCACAAATACTATGGACCAAAAAATAATATATAGGGATTTAATGTCTGACCCAGGTTGTTATTTTACCTTTCTATTTCCCTTTCTTCTTTGTAGACTTAAGTTAATGCTGGTATTAAATGACTGCTTCATGACTTTCTTCTTTTACATCCTTAAACCTAACAAAGTATGACTTATAGAATAAAACTTCATAGTAAAGGCTATGAGAAAGTTTAGTGTACAAGGAAGATTATATAACAAAGATATATATAAAAATATATATATACACACACATACACACATATATACATATATACACATACACATATATACTAGAGAGACAGACAGACAAGTATCCAGCCATGTAATATGAAAAATAGAGGCATTTATGGCTAGAGTTTTTCCAGACAGCCCTTGTATATGTACATGTATTTGTATGTGTTGTCTGTGTGGATGTGTGTGTGTGTGTTTAAATAAATAAAAATGCATTTTTGATAACGTCCAGACACAAAATTACCTGGGAAATGCTAAATAAATAAAAAATATCTTCTTTTTCAGTCAGAAACAATTGATTTTAACAAGACATGTGTAAAAGAAAAACTAGTTGTTATCATCTTAGAATTGTAGGCATTCAATAGCAGGATGCATCTCTCCCCTAGGAATTCTAAATAATCTATATTTATAAGGTAGATGTTAGCATTCAAACTTATATGTACGTAGCCACTACACAGAAAGGGAACCAGATTGAAAAATTTTTAAGAACTCTGTAAGACATGAGTTATAAAACATGTACTATATCAGAGAAAATATGAATGAATGAATTATTCCTTGAAGGTATCCCCATTACATACTTTATTTTAATCAGATTAAACATCAAAATGGTTCTGATTAATCAGTGAAAAGTCTCATTGCATCATTTATTCAATGATCCAAAAGACGTCTTGTACTGGTTTAAAAAACCACTTGAAGATTTTAATAATGTATTTTCTAATACCCTTTTAAAGTACATCAACTTAGTATTTAAAAGCCCTCCTATTTCAGATTCTACTACAGTGAAGTAGTCCAACAACTATTCAACTCAACAACAATGGGAGACATTTAAAGCTACAAAATCAAGTCTAGTCAGTTTTTAAAGTTACGTCTGTATGAAAATTATAGAGGTTTCATCTCTTAGCAACAATCTGAGGGGAAAAGAAGCCTTTACCAACCTTGGATAGTTTACTGGAGAAAAACTACAAGAACATATGTCTTCTTTCCTTCAAGATTACCTATCAACCCAATAGACATGTACAGGAGGTCAGGTCCCTATCTCCTGTAAGTCCCTATAAGTAACTCTTTCTTCCTACATCTCTCTAGAAATCTGGATATCTCTAAACCAAAGGCAGATTAACTGAGGCACCTAAGGCAATCTTTAGTGTCACTCTGCTCCTCCACTGACAAGTGGTTTTGTTTGTTTTTATTTTAACTAATATCTTACAAAGAATATTTAAGTGCTTAAAAAGGTCACTTTTTAACAAAACACTATCAACAACCCCCAAATCTTCCAATAACTCATTTGCTTCAGAAAACTGTGCCAAGTGAACATTATAACTACTTATGAAAAAATATATAGTCCATCAAATGATCAATGAATAAGGAAAAATCCAGAATTCACATTATTAGAGAAACTACCATAATTGATTTAGGAAAGCAAAATATTTGCCAGGTGCAATGTATTTTGAAATCATTCATTAGTATACTTCATATAAAATGAACCCTAGCTTAAGCAAATGCGCTAAACAGGGCCACAATGTACACAAACATTAAGTTCGAAGTGGGATTTAATTTTCAAAAGGATTTATTCCAAATATGACTTGTACACAACTGAAAGAATCCCTTACTGTCTTAAAGAAAGGTCACATTTATAATTTATTCCAGAACACAGCATAAACTATTTTTCTATAAAGGTGTGAAGAAACTACTCACCTCCATTTCTACAGCAGCAGTACTCTGGTCATAATGACCCATCAGATTAGGGAAAAACGTCATGTTGTAGGCCATTTTCATACATCTGGGCACAATAATTGGTTCACAGGTGAAAAGACTGTGCCCCCTTATGAGGGGTAAAAAAGCACATGTCCACAAAAATGTAAACATTTTCAATTTCTTCAAATTCCTGCTTTTACCACATGGTAATCGCTCTTCATTCTCAGATTTTTATCCAAAGATAAAATGTCCAAATTCCTCATTTCATTATTTTACCATTTTGAATGAAGCTCTTTTCCTGAAAATTAGTTCCGGGTCAATTACTGTAAAAACAACCAAGAGGGTGTGTAAGCAACATTTGTCATAAACTCAAAGGCGGATTTGAGATTTTCACGGTAGGTGACGAACATTGGAAAAATGATGGAAAATTCCATCCTATCAAGATACTCCTCCACCTGCCTTGGCCCAGACTATATCATTTGCTGAGCAAGTCCCACCTGTAGGGAACCGATGAGAGGTTTGAGCTGTACAGAACACAGGGTGAAAGGGGGGCAAATGCATGAGTGGGACAGAGAAAGTAATGCAGGGGAGGGTCGAGAATAAGTTAAAAAGGATTAATAGAACCGTAAGATCTATGGGCCCCTGTTGGATATCTCATTACATACAAGAAAGCTGGGTCCCAGGGAAATTCTTTAAGACCTAATGAGTTCTTAACTTCCTCAAAGATTCTGAAGAGCCAGTTTTTGTAGCAGTCTTCTAAGAATCTACTACTTTTCTGTTGTTCAAACGGGGACTTCAGGACTCCTACCTGCGGAGGAGCGAAACTAGTTTTCATGGGCTTGGGGGACTAGGGATCCCACTGAAAGGGAAAACAAGCAGGTCTGCCCCGTGAGGGCGACGGAGTCTCTGTGGGAGGGAGGCTGTGGGTCCTGAGTCAGAATGGCCGCACCCCCACCCCCCAAACACACGCCCGTGCCCAGGCTTCCAGGCGCGGTAACTCTCCCCACACCCAGGCACCTGCCCCAGGCCTCGAGCTTCCCTGGCCCCGCGGGGACCCGGCATCGCCTTTCAGGCCCTAGCCCCAACTCGGGCTGAAACTTTGGCCGGTGCTGGCCGTCCCGCCGCCGCCTTCACGGCACCTGCGGCTCCAAGCGCACGCCCCGCACCCCTCGAGGCCCGCCCCGATCGCCCCGGGACCCGCCCGCCCAGCTGGGGCCGGAGGAGCCTCACCTCGGGCGGCGGTCGAAGGCAGCTCTCCCTTCCTCCCTGTTCCCGTCCACCCCACCATACCCCCGCGACCTGAGACGGCTCCGGGGGTGTCGGGGACTTCGGCCGCCCGGGTAGCCGCACAGAGAGCGAGAGCGGAGTGATCCCGCGAGACTGTGCCGCCAGGTCTGGCGGGCAGGTCCGGGCTCGTGGCGGCGGCGGCGGCGGCGGCGGGCCTGGCCCTCCGCCCGAGCTCCGCCCGCGCCGCGCCGACCGGGCCTGGCTGTGGGAGAGCCCCGGCTGGGCCGGGGGCAACGGTGTCGGGGTGCCGGGCCCGGAGGTGCTCCACCTTGCCGTCTGTTATGGCACCTGAAGCTCAGGACTGGCCCCTATCTCGCTCTCCTCTCCGGAGGAGTTCAGCCTAGAAAGATTTTTTTGAAGCTCTTGATGATCCCCCAAATAAAGCTTCCTTTAAAAGAACGCACTTCATTTTGGATTTCAGGAGCCAAGAGTTTTAAACGAGACCAATTTGCTCTGTAAAGTCAATTGTCCAAGTGACCTTAGTTGGAAACTGAGTTATTTCCTGAATAACTGTACTTAAAGAACAAAACAAAACAAAAAACCCCGCTTTTGTTAATTCCTGGAGTCTGGTCATCCATCTGAGATACAGGTGGCAATGGGATTCCAGTCCTGGCAGGTGCTACAGTTTTATTGATTCAAACTTAATAGATTAAGTTGAACTTCTTCAGACGTCAACCTAGTTTTTAGTACCAACTATGACACACATCATCTCATGTGCTCCACCTAGTCATTGCTCCTTCCCTCCTAATGCCTGACAACCACAGATCTTTGTACTGTTCTCCATTGTTTTATCTTTTCCAGAATGTCATATAGTTGGAACCATGCCATATGTAGCCTTTTCAGGTTGGCATCTTTGAACAACTTTCACTTAGCAAAATCCCTTCATGTCTTCTCAAGCCTTATAGTTCACATCTTTTTAGTGCTGAAAACTATTATTCCCTTGTCTGATGCACCATTTTATCCATTCACCTACTGAAGGATATGATAGCTTGGTTGATTCCACATTTTGGCAATTATGAATAAAATGCTATAAACATCTGTGTGCACATTTCCTGCTTTGGGGAGTAAACACCAAGGAGCACAATTATTGGATCATGTGGTAAGGGTATGTTTAGTGTTGTAAGAAACTGCCATTTATGTTTGCAAAGTGGCTGTACCATTTTGCATTTCCATCAGTAATGAATGAGAGTTCCCATTGCTCCACATTCTTGCCAACATTTGATGTCAGTGTTCTGGATTTTGTCCATTCTAATAGGTGTGTAGTGGTAGATCATTTTAATTTGCATTTCCCTGATCACATAATGTGAGCATCGTTTCATGTGCTTATTTACCATCTGTATATCTTCTTTGATGACGTATCTGTTAAAGTCTTTGGCCTACTTTTTAAATCAGGTTGGTTGTTTTCTTATGGTGGAGTTTTAAGAACCTTTGCATATTTTGGATAACAATCTTTTATCAGATATCTTTTGCAATTATTTTCTCTCAGTCTGTGGTTTATCTTCCAATATTCTTGACATTATCTTTTGCAGAACAGAAGTTTTACATTTTAATGGAATCCAACTTATCAATTATTTCTTTCATGGATTGTGCCTTAGGTATTGTATCTAAAAAGTCATGACCAAACTCAATGGCTTTTAGATTTTCTCCTATTTTCCCTTCCAGGAGTTTTATAGTTTTGTGTTTTCTATTCAAGTCTGTGATCCACGTTGAGGTTTTTTTTTGGTTTTTTTTTTTTTTTTTTTTTTTTTTTTTTTTTTTTTTTTTTTTTTTTTTTTTTTTTTTTTTTTTTTTTTTTTTTTTTTTTTTTTTTTTTTTTTTTTTT